>NW_027019365.1:1491682-1524224 GCF_013076305.1 Rhopilema esculentum | reverse complement strand
TACTGTTGGTTTACTGTCAGTTCGAAATTTGGTACCCTTCAACCCCCTCCCTAAATACGTTCCTGATCACCCCCAATAGATTTGGCTGTTTTCGCCTAGAAATCGTCTTTGTTTCTGTTTTAGATGGTTAAAAACAGATCATTTAATATGTGCAGCAAAGACAGCTCCTAGGAATAAAATAAATCAACGTCTGGTCGACAGGTAGCCTACTTCCTGCATTAAGTTAATGGTACTCATTTTTCGGAAAACTTTTAATGTATATACTTTGACTTTTGGGGTTTTGGTTGAAAAGCGTTGCTGGCTGTTGCGATGGAAACATATGTTTGCAAATACAGAAGTGAGAAGCTAAACTCCCGTTTTAACGGGAATGCGGAACTGTTGAACCACCAAGCATGCTTGGATGACGCCATGAAAAAAACAGAACTCGCCTCGTTTGGAAGATCACCCCTTGCGAGGAAAACATACTTTAAGCATGACGTAATTTAATATTCAGTTAGCTTTTTGGTTGTATATTCTTGGCAGTCAGAAAATCATAAAACATCTTCGATTTAACAAAAGGCTGCAAATGCAGGTTTATCAAAGCTATTAAAATAAGAACGAATTACTTAATACTCAATGTTACCAAAAAAACTCAAAATATGAAAATTTACTGAATTATGACAGAAAAACGGTAGTTACCTGGAACTCAATTCGTAATTATTCAATTTTGGTGCCAACGAGAAAATTTTAATAACGTTTATTGGGTTAAATATATAAGCCAAACAGTTAAAATATAAAAGTAGATAATGATAGAAACAAAATATTGATCTAAATCAAAATAAATGGCGCGATAAAAAATGATGGTGATGTGGCACCTTGAAGTTTGATCAAAATTTCACGGATAACGATACTGTTGAAAGACTAATATTAAATTTGCTGCTGTTGTTGAATGGAAAAACATCTCAAGCTTGCATTCATTATAAAGCTGTTATTCTAAACAACATTAAATAAAAATAAAAATAAATTCTCTATTCTTATGAGTTCCGAATCCAGCCCGTTTATCAGCATAGTAATTTGACTTTCATTGGCTTTCCATACAGTAACTGAAAAGTTGTTGGGAAAAATAATTGAATTGGATGACAAATGAGAGATGTTATAGGTATAGTAGAATGAACGCCTCTAACATGATTTCAAGATTTCCCTTTCAGTCATAAAAAATTGGCGATGCTAACATGTGAATATGAAAATGCAACATGGGAAAAATATGCCAAGCAAAGATCAATTATGATTATACATCTTACCTAAAAAAAGACAAAGGTATAAATAAGATGGTACACAGACAAAGTAAGTGGAAGATAACAGTGGCGTGTTGGGAGGGGGGCAAGGGGGGCAATTGCCCCACCTGCCGATCAAGTATCAAGGGCGCCAAAATGAATTTTTACGTTATAGGGGCGCCCAAGGCGCCCTAGCCAAATAGCTAACAAACGAGGAAAATTCAAATAAAAGAGCACAACATTATTAAAGGCGGACACTGTATAACAATCTACGATAAATCGCTTCGAAGAGTACAAGAATCACCTTACTACATACCATTTCTTTTTTCTTACTTACTCTAATGCACTGAACAAAGATTGTTAAACACCATCTCATGATCTCATGCTAAATCGAAATGCTTTTTTCAGAAAATAGCTACCATGGGCGTACCGAGGGAGGGTATGGGGGGGGGGGGGTGCTTTTGGGGAACCCGTCAACAATTTTTGGCTTGAAGGTAAAGTTCAGATTAGGCGCAATTTCATAAAAATATTGAGAGGGTGCAAGGAGTTTTAATGAAAAGAAATGCAAGGAAGAAAAGCTGAGAGATTATGTCCCAATCTGAAGAAAATTGTGTTACATAAGCTAAGATATTTAACAACGACACCAGAAAATCGATCAAATAGCAACCATCAAATAGCTTTCAGCCTGTGGATATTTGTTGAAAAGAAAGCTTGCGTTATTGAAAAATTGTTTCAAAAAGTGCATTTTCGAGCAAACTGGAAGCATCAAAATTCTTGCAGATAGATAATAGATGCTGTGAATCGACACAAGGAATTGCAAATGGCTTTGAAAAAAGCAAACATTTAGTAAACTAAAGCTTTTCGTCTGACACTCTTCAGAGTTTAAAACGTCCGAACATCGATCGAAAACTCTACGCTAGGAAATATATATACCCAGTTGTGGATCGAAACAGGCCAATCAGAAACACGAGCACATGACTGTTGAGGTTGACCAATCAGTGCCGCTTGCCTATTGAGAGTTTTTTCGTGCTTAAGTAGATAGATTCCAAAACTGCTAGGTGGAACGACGATCGGGCTTTCTCAATAATCCGAAACATGTCGCCATTATAGTTTTTTGCACAATCTGGGTTTTCCAGTAAATGCTGCCCGATAGCAGAATCGCAGGTTTTAGTTGTAATTTTAGATTTGCAAGACCGAGGTGGTTGTTCTCTTTAGGTACGAGTTTTGTTTCTAATACTAGACGTTTTGTTTCAAGAGCAGATCAATGTTTGGTAATAATTAATAAAACCTATTGAAAGTGCAGGAGGTGATGTACATCCTCTTGCAAGATTCCTTGTACTAACTATGATACTCAAAGCAATTGTGACAGAGACCAGGAACCTGAAACCAGCCAATTGAAAATAAAAGAAGACATATCAGGCAGAAGGAAGAAGATATCAATGAAAAAAGATGATGGCAACAGGGGCAGCACCACAGTGTGGACAAAGGTGGACATATCCACTCCAATTTTTCAAATGACTGATTTTTTATCCAGAATTGAGGAGAAAATGATGGGGGGGATGACTTGTGTGATTTTACTTTGCACCTTATAATTAATAACCACCTTTGCGCTTTAATGTCTGATTGAAGAGTAAAAATCTTTTTCAAATCAGTATATAGTGTGATATGAAGGATATAGGAACATGTCTTGATCATATGATATGTTGTCAAAGAAGGCGATGAAGCAATAATTGTTCCTTCACTGTTTCTTTTGTAAAACCTTTGAAGGATGGGTGCTTCAAGCACTTAAGAAGACATTGCACCTACAAAAATTAAGGGCAAGCTCCCTAATCCTCAGTCCACCCTACATATGTTGAGCTGGGACCACCTCTAGATGGCAAGGTCTTGTGCAAGCTATCAATATTTTGTCTCTGTACAGCCAGAGCTGAAGTTCAAGTTGCCAGTTAAGCTTCAGAAACTTGGGGAGAACTATTTTATTTCTTTTTAGTAAAACAAACCTAGTTTTTGGCATGAAAAGAAAACAAAGTCACTTATTATGTTCTCCTGATAATTTCTTTTAGTGCATGGTCTTTGACACCCATTGCATACAGTTTCAGGCATTTTTTAACGTAAAGACATGGGCAACTTAAGCTGATATAATGAAACAACAACATTGACCTCTTACATTCAGAGGTTAGCAACCCTCCCCAAACGGATCTCTGCCTGAAATGTTTTGCTTTGGGACCGATCCTTATTTGTATGGTTTTAATCACTGAAATATCGTGAACAACACCAGTTATCAAGTAGCACAGAAAAAACATCTCAAGGACAAGAAATGGAAATTAGCAAGAAAACACCAAATCATAACCTCGGGGAAAAAATTTTGGTCTTCTGGTGCATACAACCTTGTCTCTCAACCAGTGGTGGACTGGCTAAGAATTTTTAATCGGCTATGAAAAACTGAGGGGGGCCCAGGTAGGTGTGGTCTGAAAATTGGGGCTTGGTCAAATGAACACTGTATCAAAATCGATCAATTTCTAAGCAACAAAACATATGTAGCAGGAATAGCAAAGTTGAGCTGTTGATGACAAATGGGTGCAGAGAACTCTAATTGGAATTTCACATTAAATAATGGAAATTCGGTCTTATTTGGATTTCAGTAATTTTTGCCCAAGATACCTTCTTGTTGAAAACAAAGTTAAAAATGATAAAATAACTAACCTTAAAAGATAATAAGCTTGAAAGAATATCTAAGGTGTGAGGAAGCCTCATCTCTACTGAAACCTAACTAAAGATGTCAGACCTAATAGCAAACTACAAAGGAAAGTACACGAATTTGCTTTGCAGAGGGTATGGCTCCCATGAGGAATATATTGAATGCATTAGATTAAACAGCCAAGCGCAAGCAAAAACAAGATTATTTGGTAAAAGAATCTTTAAGAAGATGCAGAAGTCCAACATTGAAGTACCATTCCCATTGCAATATCTTAATGCCCTGGCTTGAGAAAATAAATAATCAGTGCTGAGTTTGAATAAAGTTAGCTACTGAATCACAACCACCACTGACAAAATATTAAAGTGAACTCTACAGCTAATTCTGTGCATATAAACTGAACCTGGGTCTATGAAAAATCAAAATTCCAGAAAATTCAATCATATCAAAAATTCCAATTCCCTGTTAGCCTCCCATAACCTACACAAGTCATATATTTTTTTAATTTTCAGCCAATCCTTTGTATAACCACATGCAATGACGTTATATTAAACTTCAGTTTTTATGTAACACATGACATTTATCATTCTTAATAGGATATTGTAAGGCCTCATTTTCCTAAAATGGGGCCCTTCTTCTGCAAAGATGGGGCCCTTTTTGCCAGATTTTATGGGCTGTTGGGCCAGTCAGCCACTGCTCTTAACTGAGCAATGATTCATTTCATGGTCAGTGTATAATTCAAGGGAAAAAACTACCCCAGTCTTTTACTCCAAAAATAACACGAACATGCCTGCCGCACAATTGAATCATTGTGTGAGGCTGCTAATAAAGTGGAGGGCAACAAGAAAAGCAGGAAGGGAAACAATGAAAGGTAACAGGGATGGGAGGGTAAAATACATGCACTGTAGATATGTTAGGGCACTGCCTTGCAAAAGCACTGCAAGACAGTTTGTATGATAATGGACAGTAACACTTTCCCAACAGGTATTCACTTGAATAAGCATTTGATTCCAATTGAAAATATAGCAAGATGATGGAAGAGAAGGAACATATCTCGGAAAAGCTTATCACCGAATACAAAACATAAGAAGCTGGAGAAGGGACGCCAGATCATGGATGTGTAAACAACCTGACCAGCGAAGATTATGATGATGAAGATTAGAATTACCTGATTTCCTTACAATTTTATTAAGTTTTTCTACAATTTGAGAGAATTTTTAATTGTTTCTTCCTTTCCACAGTGGTTTGATTCGTCAAAACAGCTGTTTGTTACCACCAGAACCTTGCATTTTTGTTTAAGAACATTGCTATAAAAACAAATGGTTTCCAGGTAATCCAGGTTGGAAAACATGTATGATTTTGCAGACGGGTCAATGCAACCAATGGCACATTATTAGCAGCAACCTGTGAGTGGAAGCAGTTTAGCTGCGAGCAATGATGCCCATTTATACATCACTTTAGTATAATATATGAATTCCTTGATATGTTGGGTCACTAGATGTGCAAGGTGCAAACAGAAGAAGTCTAGCATTGGTGCGAGCATATCAATACCCAGTGGTTTTGTTTCTAATATTTAAATAGAAAATATTTACAATCATCTTTTGAAACACCTCAACATGTTTGTTTTCTGAAAATGTATGTATTTATGCCAAACCGAAAGAAACAATCTTTCCAAACCAAAGAAAAATTTACTTTTCTACAATTTCTACAAATCTTCATACAAATTATACACAGCTAGATGGGCTAACAAAATAAGACCTCTAAACAAATCAGTTGCCATATTGCTGTGTGTTTTACCTTTAATGCTACTTGACTGCATATTTAAAAGAGATCTATCCCATTCTTTTCTTTTAACCAAACTTCCACTAAATCTAATAGATAACCAACAATACAGTTTCCCATTTCTCCTTTCATGCTGACAAATTGCTTACTATAACCTACAGGCAATTCCATGTAGCAGACATTACACCTCAAGTGTAATGAATTCTGATACATATATTAAGGTAGCAAAATGCATTTTATGGGCAGAGATTGATTTTTCTGAAAAAATTGTTGATATGCAACCTCCATGTCCGGATTTAACTGAGTGTTTTGAGCAAATAGACATTTTTTGGATGTAACAGACATTACAACACTTTATCAATTGATTATGGTACCTTGTTTAATGTTAGGTTTTTATCTAAAATTTCATTTATAATACAACATTTTCTGTAACTTTTCATTTAAAGACCCTGTAACTATTTGGTTTAATGTCTGTTAAGTACTGTATATTACCTTAAAAAACAACTTAATTCACAAAAAGCCACTAAAATGTATCTTTTTACCCTGCAATGTTTACAGAGTAAGTGGATTTTTATTATTGAAATATTCATCAACATATTGGTGAAGTTGCAATGAAAACTTACAGGCAACCTACAGGCTTACAGGCTTACTATTTTGTAATGGACATTACACGTGACACCAATAAATTTGCAATGATAAAAACCAATTTAATCTTGTGGTTATGAAAGTAGATTTTCAAAGACCTTATTAATATCTAGTTCTGACAGAGCAAATCCGAAAGACATCCAGGGGATATAAAAAACATTATTCTAAAGTATGAGCAATTCTATTTCATTTTCTCTGCATAGAGCACTGTATACAGATTTTGAAAAAAAATCAACAAAAAATGCTGAACCAGAAAAATATTTGTATGCATAAAATATAGACATAACTAATGTTAGGTTTATTGAAATCTGTCCTTATGCAAAGATTGAAAAAATCATTACTTTGATGTTTAAGCATAGAATTGCACCTGTGGTTCTTGAGGTAAGTACTAACAGAGACCTGCTCAATGTGTGGAACAAACTAACACTAACAATCAAGCAAGCCGAATCTTAAATAAATTTTTTTGCAGATCATTTTTAGTACATTATCCAAGCAGCTTATATCAAATTGCACTACTTGCATTTGACTTCCTTTTGAAGCGGCTTTTTGTGACTTTGGTTTTGGGCTTCAGATGAAATGTTAACTTGACATTATATATAAAATATACAACATACAATACAATACAATAAATATTTTAACATAAATTACAAAAAATAAATGCTAATAATCCTAGACTGGATGGTTTGAAATGACATTAAAATAACAAAAGCACCTTACTCATAATATAAACAGGGAAAGGACTGAAAACTATGTTGAAAAAGATTCATGATATGCATTATGAATGCACTTAAACCATTTATAAGATCAGCAAAAGCTACTAAAATGCCAGACTGCAAGAGGCCCAGTTTGACCTTGAATAGAATGATGTAAATGGGCTTTCGGTTTACACGAATTCTCAGGTATGCCACAAATCGACATTTTCTGGCGTTGCTGCTTATAGTTGTCCTATGAAAGCTGGACTTCCATTTTCAAGTCTGCTATCCATATTTCCAATTTTAATGCCTGTTGCTTCAGGATCATATTCACTGGCTAATATTGAGATATTCAACAGCATAATAACAATAAGGGGCACCTTCAATATGTTTGTTATTTTGTCGTCTCAATATTATCAACAAAAAATTGTATACAAGACTATCCTTTATCTCATGTTAATAATTTCAAGGGGTTTGCTGCTTGGCTTACAAACTGTGACTATGGCTTCCAGAGTCAAGTGAAGGGAGACTGTTAGGTTGAAGCTACGCAGTTTACTGTCAGCCAAAATTTTTCTGAATGCAGTGAAGACACATCTTTGCCCTTACTTTGGCATCAGTTGGCAGTATTTTAGCTAATATTTATGTGGCTTCCTGTTTATGGCAATCTTCAATATGCGAAGGGCCTAACACATCAACAATCTTTTTCAAAATTGACACAGTCTTGTGACACAATTACCTTATATTGATATAATTTTTATTTGGGCTTGAATATAAAGCCTTACATGATCTAAAGAATATCGAAATGGAACTTGTTGAAAACACAATCCGGGCGATATCCAGACCTTAAGATCAATTAAAAAAAAAAAAAATTGCGACACACTGACACAAGGATGAAAAAGGAAGTTATTTTCAAGGTAATCTGCATAAGGAATTGGCTTACCAAACCAGTAGAACGAAACTATATCATTCTTGTTCTAGTGTCGCGATAGCTATTGCCAATTTCCTGGAAAGGTTGCGGGGCCACTGATCTATTTGCTGAAAGTTCTCATATTTTAATTAAAACTGCAAGAAACGATAACCATGACCTTTGAAAAGGACATAAGCATATGAAGGCAGCATGGATGCAAACTGGAAAATATTTCTGCTTTTAGTAACACCCCTTGGATTAGCAATCAGATTTCGCATACCAGCTTAAATGTCATCTCCGGAAAGAGCCCTCGACAACACCAGCACGACCCGTATTGTTTACAATTACGTGCCTTGAACCTATGACATCCAGGAAACCAAAATTCTCAAAAGAAGATAAAATGTCATCATCCATAGGGTGGATTTTCGTCCACAAATAGGACGCGGAAAGACCGAGCCTGCCCTCCAAAACTATGACATAAATATGCAATTGAATCCTCTAAGAAACGCGGGCTACGCATAATTATAACTTATAAGCTCAAGGAATACACCAAAAACAGCGAATAAATAAACAATAACTACATGTCCAACTTTAACCATTTAACAATAAATACTTACCAACTTTCACATGCAGTGCCCCAATATGATAAGCTGTCTAATTTCGGTGGGGAAACAACCCATCTTCACCTAGCTTATTTCCCTGTTTGAAACACATGCTTGGTTTTGTCTGCGGATGTTGATGGCCTCGTTCTAGAACAGCGGTTTTCCACCAAGGAGCTGAAGGCGCTTCTAAATCCCCAATCTAAATCATTGTTTTCCAAATGATTTTAATATTTGTATGTTAACAGCTTAGTGTTGTCTCCCTCAACTCTTTGCCTCCCTGAAAATCTTATTTCACCGCAGTACATAGACGGGCAGATTTATTACAGCAATTTGAAAATGGTGCAACAAGTGTGGTGCAACAAAGCCTGTCTTATTTTCTTGACGATCACTTAATAAATTTTCAGCTATGCATACGTCTAAAGTAGCAAACAGGCATCAGTGAAGGCAAAATTAGCGATAATCCATTATTCTTTCACACTGAGTCGGCCCAAAGAACTTGAACAAGTCTCATTTAAGGATGATCTCTGTTATTCTAAATTATACATAAACACAGAGATTGGTTTGATTTAGCTGCATGAAATAAGCACAGATGAAAGAGTTTATGTCTTTGAAGTGCAGTAAATACCGCAGTATTTCCTCTGAGGGACATTCTTCCCTCGTTGAAACGCTGTGCTACAGTAAACGCCGCTTTAAAACCTGAGCCGTAGGTCTTGAATTGAAAAAGGGGCGTTTATTGGAATCCAAACACAATACCGCATAGACAAACAGTTTAAGACCACAAACCAAGAGGAAACCTTTGAATACATTAAGTAAATGAGAAAAAATTACGATTTCGGTGGCTCAATATTTGAATATACAGTGGTAGTCAATATTTACAACTGAAAGCCCAACTACGGATCTCTTGCGAATATGCTGAGACTCTGGACAAATTTACCGACAAAATGATCCTTAAAACTGTAACAATATTAGGTTCTTATGATTGATAAAAGTCTCTAGTAACAATTACAACCCTCAAATTCTAGTCTAAAACAATTATTCTTTAAAACAAACAGCTACAGAGTGGGCTATTAGAAGTTTCTAGTGAGTAACTTAAAAGCATATGTATACTTCTTTATATAATTTCTACCTGAATAATTCGGATTTGCTAGTAACACAACGAATAACAAGAAATGGTCTTCTTCTTTTCTTTTTGAAACAAAATAAAGAAGTACAAACAATTATTTGAACCCGGATTGAAGCATTAAAGGACTTCATCGAATTAAGATTTGCACCTTTATAAATTCATAACTTTAGAACAATCTATCGTACTTGATTGTTTTTCTATCATTTGAAGGTGGCACTTTGGATAATGACCCAAAGTATGCTGCAAATTTGTATCCAGGTGTGGGATCGAAGGCAACCTGAGAGAAACAAAGACGCGTTCGATCGGTTTTGTTTTTACCAATCAGCGACCACTAAACTCTTAATCTGCTTTTCTACAAACTCTACCCACAGTCCACGGAACCTCGTTCTCTTATGTTGCCTTGATGAATGAACAAAAGGTAGCTAAATAATTAGATCGGTTTGAACCAAGCAACTTATCGAATGATCGCCATAGACCAAGTTACACCCCCTTGAAGCAGGTAACTTGTTTGAACACACTGCCTTGAATTTGGCTAAAAGCATTTTTAAACCTCTTTTCATTTATTTTTCGACGTCAAAACTAAAGGTTTCCAGGTCAAAGCGGGCGTAGAGATACATCTTTACTGAAGTTATTTGTGTAATGTGATTTAATAAGAACTATAATTAATCGATCAATTCCCCTTTTTCAAATAATCCACCTGCAACAAGCATCTCCTCGTTAGCACGGAGTTATGAAAATAGCCCTTTGCTCACGAAAGTCGCCCCCCCCCCAATAGTTTTCTGTCATGTACAAACCCTTTAAATTGCTTTTGCATTTGGGCACCAATATGTAGTTTCTATAGATCCTGTTTACCGGTCTGTCTTAAAACCGTCCATTCCTTAAACACAAAATCTTATATGTTGATTTTTCACTTAGTTTTGGGTCGAAAATCTCGTTGTTCAAATTTTCTTTCATATTAAAGACCCTCCCCTCTAGAATAGGCCTTTTGGGGCTTATTAGAATTTTTACGGTAACTGTTGTCAGTTACAGTGTTATGTGGTCTCTTTACAAGATGACGATATCTCCCATTCTTAATTAATTATTACGAATAGCAGAAAAAATTCATCCTTAATAATTAATGCCTAATGCTTGGCTATACTCGAGGCGTTCTTTTAGTTTCAACAAAGTCTTCCCAAATCCCAGCTTGAATGTTATTTTACCAAATGGTTTCTTTGAAAAGAAAAAGCATGAAGCATTTTAAAAACCATCTGTTTTTTGCTTCTGGATTTATATAGAGACATTGACAAGCTGAGATGTATTATAAACAAATTACAAAAAATTGCACAAAAATGCGCCTTTCTTAGAAAAGAGAACCAGGGCACAACAACCCCACCCCTCCCCAATGTTGAGAGATCGCTGCAGATTGAGAAATAATGAGTTGAGCTTTTGTTGCCCTGTAGAACTGGAACTTTCTTCCTTTTTCTACGAATTTCAAATGAAGCTTCAATATTTTTGCGTTAAGTTCAGCTCAAGACAAACGCAACGGATTGCTGTACAGTCACGTGACAAAAGTATTAGGACGACTGCCTCAAAGCAAATTTCGTTAACCCTTTGCTCCAAGAACAACAAATAAAATCAATGGAACGTAACGAGATTGTTGGCTGATATATTCGATTGCAATTTAACCCAATTAACATAAATAAACATAAATTGAATAAATCATCAAAATATAAATTTTTCAGACAAGTACAATTTGCTTTGTTTGATAATTTGTCGGATGACCTCCAGGATTCTAGACAACCGCCATTTGCATTGGAACTGACTAAAAAACTTTGCAACGAAATATTTTTGGAGATCTCAAAGAGCTTGCAAAACTGAGCAAACGATATAAAAAGAGCGATGTGATTTGACTTATAAGCAAAAAGTTATGGCTGGTTAAACTTTTCGTTTTGTCAAACAACTTGCTTTCTAAAGTTTCATAATAGTACAGACGCAAAGCAGTAGAATTGTACATGCCATGATAATGGCATGAAGTTTGGTACAAGTACACAATCCGGTATACTGAAGAAGAAGAAATCGATATCAAGCTTCAAAAACGCCCTCCTAAAGCTATTTTTGGACTGGGGTACTGGTACCCAGTCCTCTATTAGGTATAACACTAAAACGTTTCAACTTCGCAAGTTATAAAACTGAAACTTTTTCTGGCGTTTTTTGACATGCTGAATAAAATAAGATGCACAAACAGCTTTAAAAATTCCGCAAAGGCAATTTATAGACTACGGTTCTTGTATCCCGTCCCTACATTGGATCTCGCACTATAACTTTGTAACTATCGAAGTTATATGACTGAAACCTTGTTTCCTGGTGTAATCTGAAGTGCTAGAAAAAATGAAATTAAGACTTAGTTTTAAAACTTCACCAAGGACTTTATTTAGAATGAGGTACTTATACCTAGTCCACTGTTGGCTATCGCACAAAAACTTTATGACTACGCAAGTTGTACAACTGAAACTTTGTTTTCTTGCAAAATCTGACGTGCTTAGTTTAGAGAATACGTCCAGTCTGTGAAACAAAGAAACCAACTACCCAAATACCTCTAAAATATATTTTTTGATATATCTTGATGTGCTAAATACTTTAGAAGACCTTGTTGTTTGCATTTTGCCAGTTGAGCTGTGGATCACTTGCCAAATCTTTTTAGGTAAGCTTCAATCAGACACTTATAATCCATGAAAATTGGAAAGAAACTTGTAGGGAGTTGCTGATTTTTTACGCGAGGAGAAATGTACTGTATTTAGTAATTTCATGCGGCACGATATAAGGCCGGTTGTGCAAATATAGTCGCAAAGCATGTCGGTTGCGCAAGAGCCTTCATGGCAACCTCTCTTTGAAGTAGAGGCAAGTTTTTATCGGCTACAGCAAGTTTTTATAGTTCAAACTGGAACAGCTACTGCGTGGAACATGAATTTTCTAGATAGGGTTCTATTTGGGTCCAGCGTATGCTCTCATAGTTTAAGAAAGAATTGCAGAACATTTTACAACAGCGCATCTTCCTGTAAGTGCAGATATGTCACCTAGGAAGCTTTTAAAAGCCTGGATAAACAGAAAGAGAAAACCACAATTCAACCATAAAAACACGTCACAATACAAATATATACACTAACCTTCTAACAAAATTGTAAAGCAACGAGCTTTAAATCGAACCATTTGGGGTTTTATTCAACACACTGAAAAATATTTCAATACGGATTAAAGGACTTCGCGGCGATTTAACAAAAAAACAGCAGCTTAAAGACTTGAAGCAGCTGCTTTCCTGGAATGGGAGCTAGAAAACAAACAGTTTTAGCGTTTAATGATTTGCAAACACTGGTTCAAGAAAGCAGCTGTTGTTGCTTCTAATCCAGAGGCTATAATCTAGGAAAGAGGAATGCTTAATAGAGAAGCTAAACCACTTCGCTTATAAGGCTTTGGACAAAGAAAGCAAGGAGGAAATTTGGCGACACCCTGTCTCAATGTTTCTGAGAGAGATTTAGAATTTCAACAAAAATATCGTTTAGGGGCAAATTCTAGCAATGTCCTTCGCATTAAAAACAGCGAACTCCCTCTTTGATTGGAAAATGCATTTAAGTGCTTCGAATGTCTTAATATATTTCAACAGCTCTTGGAATTGTCTAAATATCACAAAAAGGAGATATATTTAGGTTCAAAACATGGGTAAAACACATTATAGACAAAACATTTAACAACCCATTACTTTGACATTACAAAACAGTGCTGTAAGATTGTACGACACGTGCAATCAACAAACTATGAAGACTAATCTAAAAAAACATAAAAGCCACACTAGGCATAAGAGCATAAAATGTTAGTTAAAACACAACAGTATTATTCGTTATCAAAAAATACCTTCCATATAAGCACAAAACTGGTCACATATTAAGAAAAATTGATAATTCTAATTCTCACTACCCTGCAAATTTTCACGACGTTAGTTAACTAGAATCCGAACGCCTCGTATCGAAAACGAGACTTGACGCAAAGTGCACTATATCTGCCATGAACTGCTTTGTTACGAATTCACTTTTGCTATTAGCTAAGTTCAATGTTTTGAAAGGCTCTTGCTGCCGAATTAGCAGCTTTTTTCGCATAAGAAGCAAAACTTCTCTTCACTGATTCACAGCAACGGACAGATTTCTAAGAAAAACATTTTCGCTAAAAGGAAGGCTTCCCCCCGCACAAAGGAGTTCTGCTTTGAAGGAGTTTTAGACACTAGTTCAGTATCATCTAGTTCGTCTTCTTTTCCCTCCACAGGCTCTTGATTGATGGCTCGCATCGACGAGGGCAAGCATCTGCGGGCAATATACGGGATAAAGCACTGAAACGGAAGGGTTTTCACAGCTCAGGTTGATCTAGCTGCGTCTCTACCCATTTTACTACAGCTTTACGACGTGCATCGGTCTAGAATTGCTTTGATGAGGTTGTGTCCTCAAACATGATCGTTGAATTGACATCAATCCGCAAAGCAGTAGATTGCATAGTGTAATTAAAAGAAATCATCCCAAATGCCAATTCGCTATCTTGAATCAGATTCCTTAAATTCGATTACAATCAAGAACACCATTTTTGCTGAGTCTCGCAATCATTTATTCCTCCTCCATAATTACACAATCATCATCACTAGCTGCACTATGTATGGAGCTCATTTGCGAAGCCTCGTCTGCACTCTCTGGACTGCGTTCCACTAAATTGTTATTTGAAGCCTGAACTGGGCTAGCCATCGTGGAAGAGGCCCCTGATCTATTTTTATCACTCGACAGAAGGTTAGCCAGGTTAAGACCTGCGCTAAGTCTCAAGTTCGATGTCAAAGTTGGGGACGGCAGCTGCGTTGGGATATTTGAAGCCCGGAGTATCAATTCCAGTTCCTATGAGGTAATCATTGATTTTAAGGGAAAACAGAAAAAGAAGGTTAACAATATATAATTAAGATAATTGACTATTAGCATCCAGCCAACTTTAAAAAGAACAATTGCTATAACATATCATACATCACACAATGAATTTTTTTACATCACAGGAAGGACCAGGCTAGCAAAAGGGGTATTATAGATCACCGAATAAAGACAGAAAATTTCAACAAGGAATCGAGTCTGGATTTTGACTTGTAATGCATGACACAAACAGTGTGTTTACCGTGGAAATTCCCATACATGGTCAATTTTCTTGGTGTCAATAGAGAAGAAAAACGCGGAAATTGCTTTTAGAAAAAGGGTATCAAATTAAATTCTTGACTGAAGTTGAACACACTGTCTGGTATTAAGCACATTTCATTGAATGGAAAATCGTAAGTTAAACATCAAGCAATCTGAGAACAGGAGATTAAGGATTTTCAATCAAAATTTATGAAACAATTCACAGTTCCCAAAAAATGACATTTTCATAACTTCGACAGTAGATTAAAGAAGTAATTCCAGAAATTAAAATAATAATTTCACTGTTTTGTGATCGCGAATAAAATCAGTGAGTCTCCTTTCCCAAAAAGATTCTAAGTACTCTGAGTAAATAGTACTTTTAAGGGCCTTTTGGAGTTATAAATCTTGAATCTTTCAGTGTAATAAGACTGACCTGAACTCTTAGGGTAAGCTGCTTGTTCTTCTCCTCAAGGGCTTTGTTTTGCGAATCAACACCCTTAAAGCGCTCTCTCTCCCTCAGTAATCTTTTTATGTAGTCAACAGATGACTTCAAAATTGTTCCTTTATTCTGCTTGGAGTCACTAAGACGAAAAAACAGGTAAACTTATAAGCAAACTTCCACATTTGGCTTTGACTCGGAATTGACTTAGTACCGAGGCTTGTAACAAAAACAAATAAAGCAACACAAGGAATCGGGAAATGCTTGAAAACTAACAAATTTCTATGAACGTCAATAAACGACGAGGGCAGCGATTGACTTCTCATGAACAGGGCCTAAGCAAAGTCGAAGCTTTGGTATCCAACCGGCGAGGTGACATGTTATAGGTCTAGCAACAAACTCCTCTAGAATCTATACGCGAAACAATCTATTGTTTTGACATAACCAATTAGGTAAAAACATTCATTTTATCCATCTTTGAGATACCATTTCCTAACAAGACTGTTAACAGGGATGACAGCTGGCAGGTTCAGCCCCTTTTTGATACCGATAGGTAGTCTATTTTAAAACTTGGTGTTTTGTTGAGATATTCTTAGGACGGCTCCCGTTGCCCCTTTTTGCACTGCACCTCTGTCTGTAAACATCATTCTGACTGAAAAAGAGCTATCCAAATATTCATCGAGCAACGTAGAACCGTCCTGCGCTATACAACAATGTGCACAATAAACTGTTGACCACAATTGCACCAATCTATAATTGTATAGGTTTAGGAAAACAGTAGGTGAAAACAAATTATAAATATAAATTTCAGAATTATAAGTTAATATATAAAAAGTACATTCATTTGAAGAATCGTTTACATTATATTGATTAAATCTCTAACGCTCGTCATCCAGCAAAATGGAATATCAGTTACCTGTCACTCTTTGGAATCAATGTCCCTAGCTCTCGAATCCTGTCATTTATGTTATATCTTCTCCTCCTTTCAACTAAAAATGACAGATCATTTTTAAAAAATCACATGTTTGTTTATTTAAAACATGAAAAACCTTTGATTATACAGAATTTGAAAATGGCTTTGAAAAAGCAAATACTTCACAACAAACTAGAGCTTTTTTTCTGACACTCCTCGACGTATAAAACATCAGAATCAGGGTCGAAAAGATCAAGACTGAAAGCATACACGCAGCTGTGGATCGTAATAGGCCAATGAAAAAAACGCAAACACATGACCGACATAGCCACCCAACCATTACCGCGTACCTTTAGAAAACTGTCACTGGATTCCAAGGGTGAAAACGAGCTTCTTCTGTCTAGACAATAGCGGATTTTTGGTTTTTATATGCTAATTATCTGAATTGGCACAATCTGGGGGTGTCTAAAAGTTGTTGCACGAGAAAAAGGTGCTTTTGACCTAACATATATAAAAGTATTTGAAAAAGGTCAATCAAAGAAGGCTACATATTAAGTAGCTTATAGTTGAATTTAACTCACTCATGTTGTGATTGTCCTTTTTCTGCCTATCTTTAACAAAGATTTGACTATCGCAAGGACTTGTAGGTGCTGAAAAAGAAAGGAAATTTTACACGATAAGGCTTTGTCTTAAATAAAGAATATGGAAATATGGAAGTGATTTTCCTGCTAAATATAGTTACATAAACTTACACAACTGATTGGACAGATAATTACTGGTGCACGTAGGTCAAATCAGTAGCCCTGAAAATTTCCTTGGCCTAATGTTGCCAGTACTTTTGCTAAAATATACCTATCTAAACGTATCTGAAAAATATTTGTTGAAGCATAAACAATGGGGATATTACTATCTGTACAATTTTGTTACCAAAAAGTACCAACCTCAAAAAATGCTACAAAGGGAGTCGTATTAATTGTTATAGACATTTTGTGTTGGCATTCCTTGCACTTGGATAAAGAAAGCCCTTTGGCCTAAATTTCAGCTAAAAACAGCCACGATTTTGCAACAAAAGGAAAGTATCACCAACCTTCTCGCTTTACCTTTGCTGGACATGATGCTGAAATTTGCAAAGCAGTCTGCTGCAAAGAAAACCAAGAACTAATTATACTAATACTAACGGCATTTTGCAACTTTAATCGATCAGCAAAGAATTCACTGTGTGAGCCATTTACTGACTTAAAGGGTATTTTACTAGACTAGGCTTTTAGCCGAAACAATAGCACTGGAAAGGAAATGGCAAAAGTGATAAATAACCTTGGAGGTAAACACGACACCTGGAAATCAATGATGAATGTAAACCTTACAAGCAAACCTGAGACAAGATATGTTTAAACAAGATAGATGCAAAAAGTTACACTCTTTTCAATTTTTATTACAAAACCGGGACATTTTTGACTCACAGCAAGGAAATATTGAAAACATTAAATATTGTGCAACTCATTTTCACTCTTACTTTTAATTTGAGTACCAATTTATTCAAAAAGTTCAAAGCTTTCTAACAGACGTACATTGGGATTCTAAAAACACATAACTCTACAGAAGACGGTAATTGGTGTATAGAATAAGACAGTTCTAAGTTACAGTTACCCGATGGTCGCTGTAAGCGTGAAACCTAGAGTAGCAACTTAGAACCGTACTGTTCTATACACCAAATAGCGTGTACAGCTCTGTCTATACGGCATCGAATACTTTCTGACAGATTGGTAAACAGTAATTTTCAATCACTGTACAAAATATAAAAAACATTATAAACTCAGCTACGCCATGTTTGATAGATACATCTGGGTCTAAATAACATGTTTACCTTATCGTAGGTTTGCTCTCCGCACAGATCAGGCGCATACAAATCCATAAGGCCTGTATTTGTAGGCAACTACAAGAGAAGGGAACTTCAATTATGGCAAAGCTGGTTAATACTCGAGCTGATTATTAGCTAACTTAACAAAATAAAACCTTTTCAGTACCATACTATGAAGGGAAAGAAAATAAATTATTTGTTTTTAAAAGCACAAAGAGAGTATAACGAGAGCACATAAAGACAATGAACAACATGCAATCAAATCAGCCTATTATTAAAATCAGCGATTTTATTCCTAAATATCATATACCCAAGACAATTCTTAAAAACCCCTGATTCAACCACAAATGAGTAACGACCCTGATTAGGAGATCTGTAAATTCTTAAGACATTATTGGCAAATATATAATCAATTCTTATTAAAGCTTGCAGTACCAAATCAAAACATTTAACACTATTTACTGAGCCATTTTTGGAAAGCAGTGCCTAATGAATCGTATAAATAGCAAATTACCGTTGTTGAAAAAGGAAGTCCATCTCCAAACATATTTAAGTCCTCACTAACTGTGTCCACTTGACTGTAATGTGAACAGAGAATAAAATTAGTTGTACGATTGAGTGTGCATAAAGTTATGACTTATCTTTCCATTGCAACTGTTGGTTTGATAAACAAATGACTTACTACTCCCTACTAAGGATATTTACTTCCTTAGTTCTTATTTCGGGGAAAAACATTTTTCCGTTCTTTTGATCACAATTCATCGCAACTTTGGATCAGAGTAAGTTCATATCCGATTTAGAACAATTATTGTTTAAACAACAAAATATTTTACAAAAGCTGCAGACGTACATCAATTAGAAAAAATATTTGGACAACAAAAACATACAGTTGCATTTTTCAATCTACCGTTTAAGATCCGGGGGATTTAAAACCCAATGCTGAAGAAGGGGCTTACATAAGACGGGGGCTTATCCGAGAAGAAAACTTTCTCAGTTTAACTGGTAGCTATTGATGCTAGTGCTAGTGGTTAATATTTTTGCATACAGCCTTGGTTTTCACATGGAAATCGCAAAAATATCTAAAGAAACGGTAACAAACAGATCTAGAAATAGGTTCTTGCAATGAACGCGGGTAGCAGTTAAATGATGCTCAAAAAATAATCGAAAGAAGACATACTCAATAATTCAACAATGAATATTAAACGAAATTTGAAATGGGGAAGGGGGGGGGGTGCAAAGTGTATTACAATCAAAGCCTTTTGCACTATGATATCGATAACTTCTGACCACCTCAGCCATAGTCTGGGAAGCTGGGAAGCCATAGTGACCCAATGCTTGCAATATTCAAACTTTGCTTTCTTGCTATTACATCGTAGCAAAAATTCCTTAGATACAATGGAAAACCTACCCAAAGAAATCTTCGAGCAAACTATCGACCTGTGGAGAAAACATTTCGGTTACATGCAAAACCGAGTAAATGAAAACGATCGAAAAAAACGCATCGTACACGATTCAGCAAGAAAAGATTCTGTAATCATGCTAGTTGACAACATATCTGTTAGCGATAAAAAATGGGGCAAAATATGAAGGGTTGGTTTTTAGTTCTACCTCAATTTCATTTTTTAGCCTAGTATTATTATTAGAAATGAAATTCGCGAGCTGGGTAATTCAAACTTAATAAAAGCCACTGAAGACAAACAAATTGCAACCAATTAATTGGGTGATAATATATAAATGCTGCATGGGCTTAAATAAATGCTACATACCAAACACAAATGCAACAAATAATTTGAAAATTAAAACGACAATTCCAAAATTAAACCTTGAAATTTAATACTTTACCAGCATTAACAAAAGAATTCTTTTTACATCCAAAAATTAACTGCGAACTGATACCATACATTTGGCTAAAAAATTAAGTTTCTGACTTCTCATTACTTATTAAAAATTTCAACAAGACTGCCCAAATTCTCCAAATCCATTGACACATGTTGCTAATAAGAGTATTTTTATAACAATCTCTAGAAAGCTGGCAACCATTACAAGGCAATGACTACTGATTCAACTGGTGACTTTTGTTTCGCGTATCAAATAACTTCAAGAACTTATCTTCAGAAGTGTAAATCGCTTAAAAGATTGAATGCGTTTACCTCATTGCTAGCGACAGAAGAATCTGCCACATCGGACGTAGCTGGGGAGGCAACATTGTTGAAGTTGAACTGATCGAATGTTCTTTGGTTGCTCGTGTCCAGTGGCAAGGCAGGACGGAAGCTAAGCCTCTGTTGGGTGTTGTAATACTCTTTGAGCTGTTTCTTCTGCTGTTGTTTTAAATGGTATGACGTGGGGTTCTCCAATTTTGTCCGTACCTAGGAAACAAATTGTCGACATAAAACTATCATTTAGAACAACCATTTACTGGTTATAAAGAGCAGGTTATTGAAAACTCAAATTGATTATTAAAAACAATTTAAGTAGTTCCATTATTGAAGCAAACCACAAGAAACTGAAAAAAGGTCCATTCAGGTTAACGATTTCAAAAAAGGATACACTCTTTTTGTATAAAAGCCAGATAAATTTTTCTGAGGCTTAATTTTTTATATTGATTTTTCTACATCTACATGCTATAAATGTATTCTAAAACAAAACAGCTTTGCAAAACATTTTTTACGGTACGGTCTATTTGTTGAAAAAACCTGCCCTGTTTTGTTAACACGAGAAAAAATTTTGAAAAACGCGTTTTTATAGGAAAAACGCGCTTTCTTTAAAAATACTGTATTCCATTTTTCTGTTGGTTTCCGAGACAGAAAATGAAGTTTAAAGGGCTTTCGCGCTCCTGCGTTGACTTTGCAACCAATTACGGTTTAATAATAAGCCGTATAAATACTTGCAAAAGAGACATTTATTTCGGTTCGAACCACGGGGATAAATACTTTGGCGGTTACTATACATTGGTTTTTGCATTTGGTCTAAAAGCAGCACCTCCGCACCTCCGCGCCTCCGCACCTTCGCAGTGACTCAAGTAAGAGCGTATATGGTAGGAGACTGTCATGTTGACAAAGCGTCTCAAAAACGACTGCTTGAAACAGAAAACCATTTAAAATATTGGAAAATTTCTTGTTTTTTACAACATACTGATGAGATTGGGATTTCTAGAAAAAGGGAAAATATTAACAAAACACATAAGAATTTTGTGGATAGTAGGAGCTTATGCAGAGCCACGGGGCCCTTATTGATAACATTTGTTGATGAAAAGGTAACCCTGTATTAAGAAATGTACTATTATTATCATCCTTATTATTATGCTGATGTACACAGTTCTGATGTTATAACTGGCTTGTTCTTGATGTTTCTTGAAATCGGATCAATACCCATGATCTTAGATCTCGAGAACTTTTCTCAACACTCTTGCAGTTCCTAAAAGTACAGATTTTTGCAGGGGCGGCTGGGAGTAGAAAAGTATTGGTATTAGCCTCCGAAATTAAGACATAAGAAGGTCCCCCTGCAAGGTCCTGAAACTATTAAACAGGGGTGGAGCTTATATGTTCTTATTTAAGAAGGTGGGCAAAATGAACTTTTCGATATGATGGTTTAAAATAGCTTTTGGCAATACCATATCTTACAAAATTATTTGAAGGCACTGGCCCCCGTTGTCTCCCCCCAGACACTGATGACTGTGTGGTAATGTAGTTCATCCTACTAGTTTTGGGTGAAGGATCGGTCCTACGAAATACAAATGAATTATGGCTGCGGCAAATTACACGAGCGAAATCGTGTTTTGATACAGCGGTTTGCTGCCCAGTAATGGAGCCCCAAGGTATTAGCCCATTAATTCTAATACCATGAGGCTTTTGGCCCGCGAATGAGATTCTATTACGATAAAGCGAGCGATTTACTTTAGAGTAATGCAGCAAAAAAACGTAAGATGTATCATTTGATTTGAGAAACCGAGAGAAATAATGTGAGAATGTTGCCTATGACTCTACAATCATATAGAATCGAAGTTTTACAAAACATACAGTTCATACAAAACAACTTTTACAACTGCCTTTAGCTTAAACAAATTATTTCATGACTGTTGCTCTTTATATTCAGTGTCTAAATTTTGTCAATCAAATTATCCATCCAAAGGCATTGCTAGCAAAAGTACAGCTACATTTTGTAAATTCATAAAGTTAATTTCCAGAAATATTTTTTCTATAAGCTGAGGCCTTAGAATAGAGCTGGGGCTCTTTCCACCGTCTCTTCCACTGACAGTGGCCCTCGTAGTATTAGAAATGAAAAACTAATACCTTACTGCTGTTCACCCATTCTTCTACCATGGCTCAACAAGAGAAATTCACGTCATGCAGACCACAACAGACAAAAGAAATTTCGGGGCAGTGTATTAGTTTTTGGAGGCTAATACCATGGCCAGGGCTGCTGATTACGGCATGGATTACACTTTTCAAAGATTTCAATGAGGATTAGGAAAGCTTTCATTCAACGAACAGAAAAGCAAATATAGCTTGGCTATACGAATAGAGCTGGTCGCATCGATAAAATTGTTGTGAAAAAGTGGCAGCGTACAAAAAGCAAAATAAATTTCCTGCAATCTCAGAGACCCAAAGTCGCCTTCCTTTGAAAATAAAATGGTATTAGACTAATACCTTTAATACCACCCCACGCCGCCCCTGGATTTTTGTATTAGTTTTATCTGCGTCTTGACTCCAATTTCCTTGATGTAGTTGCTCAAATTTCGTGTTACTGTTCCAAGGGCTCCCAAGACAATAGGAATAACTTTTGCTTTCACTTTCCATAATCTTTCCACTTCTCTCTTTAATTCGTCATACTTTTCGATTTTCTCTATCTCTTTTTCAGCTATTCTCACATCTCCCGGGACTGCAACATCAATGATGTAACACTTCCTTTCTTTCTTATTGACAACCACTATGTCAGGTCTCCTTGCCTGGATTTCATTGTCTGTTTGAATATTGACATCCCAGAGAATCTTTACATTTGTTGTTTCTACCACTCCATCTGGCTGATGTTCGTACCATTTATTTCCACAATCTATGTCATACAGGCGACAGACATCCCAATGGAGGGCTTTCGCTACACAGTCATGTCTACGTTTATACTCTCTCTGTGCCAGTTTTGGGCATTCACTGACAATGTGGCTTATTGTTTCCTCTTTCTGATTACACATTCTACATTTCGAGTCCCTCTGCGTCTTATCGATGTTTGCTTTAATTGCATTTGTTCGCAATGACTGGGTCTGCGCCGCCATTATCAGTCCTTCAGTCTCCTTTTTCAATTCCCCGTCCCGGAGCCATCCCCATGACTCTGGGTCATTTATTTCTTTTGTCTGCCTGAAAAACTGTCCATGTAACGCCTTTTCTTCTAGCTCTGATCGCCTCTCTTCTCTTCTTCGCTTTTTGAAATCTTTCTCTGACACTCTTTCTCCTGCCTCTCCTGCCTATTATTATTATTATTATTATTATTATCATTATTATTATAATTTATATGTTTTGGAACTAACGATAGGATTTGAAACTAACCTTAACTGCAATGCAGAAAGGAAACGTTCAAAATATGCTCGCCTTGTCTCAGATCTAAGACCAAGGTTCAAATCTGTGATATTTGTAAATCTCTCCATCAGCTCTCTTGGCATCTTCGGCGACTCATGCAGCTCATTCCTTGAAATGTGTGACTCTCTTTCCATCGATGATCAACACAAACGATATCTCATTTCTAAGCTTTCTACGATATCCATTCGTACCACCTATTACATTTTTTGCTGTAGGAACAAAACATGGACTAACCCAGAGCTACTCCCCTTTTAACGTTTTTTCTTTTCTTTTCTCTTTACTACGATTGTAATAGTCTTATTTTGTAAAAACAGGCTAGCCAGTTACAAATTACCTTGTAATAGTGAGATTTGTAATTGTAGTTTTAA
This sequence comes from Rhopilema esculentum, assembly GCF_013076305.1. The sequence continues at coordinate 1,500,215 of NW_027019365.1, read as the reverse complement.
CTGGAATTCAAAATGAAAAGTTTCCATTATTATTATTATTATTACCAATTATCATTGCCCATTGAAACTCTCTCTGCCATTTGACTAAGGTTAACATACGTTTGCAACTGAAAAGATTTTTGTACCTGCCCATAAAAATATCACGCCCTTTTCTGCACTTGTTCTGTATATACCAAACTTCGCTTGAAAATGAAAGCGACTATTTTAACCACGTCGTTAGTCCACTCATTCGTTTGGTCTGTCACCTTTCAATGGGAGCATGACTTACCAATCCTAATCTTATGAAAGGGCCACCTAAAGTTCCTTAAGACTCGGACCATACCTGATGTGGTTATAGCTGAAGGCCTGAATCATCTGGAGACATAAAGGTGAAATGGCTTAAGCATGAAATGAAAAAACCAATCATATCCTTGCTAAAGGTTATTCTTACAACCAAAAATCAAAGCGGCTAAAACCAAGGAATCAGCCGGCTTCTGGGGCCTAGGTGTTAGCCTGCCACGACCTCAGAATAATATACTTCCTGAGGCAACACAACCACGCTTTAAGGTGGTTTAACCGTTAATATACGATAGACTTGACCAGCAGCAAGCTTGTTACTAGGTGGTCACGATACCACAGATCCTTCGATCCCACAAGGCTGCGCAGCGGCAGTGTGTCAGAGCATCGACAGCAGGGTAGAGGTTAGTGGAGAGCTGTCTAAGGACCATCATTATTTCAGATTATTTCAGTTGGACTCACAGTTCTTCAAATAGGCCATACAGAGACGCAAATTCGAATAATAAAAATGCTATTTAAAGATTGACACGGGCAGTTCTGTGTGTGCTTCGAAATTTGCCTAACGACCAGGCTTGGATTTTTCTTGTTTGCAGAAAAAGTTTGCGTTGCGAGAACAATGTCCGCCTTGAATCGATTAAACGGATACTTAGTTTAGGATTAATGACTACACCAGGGACCCTGGCCGACGACATATCTACCTAAAATATTTGACTGTGTATCTTTGAAGTTTGCCAAAGCGATGAATGACTTACGCACGTAAGATAAGACTCTTTTCAATCAAATATTAACTCTATCGACATGAAAGTTTTGTAGAAAAACAATATTTTTGTTGTTAAAAGAGGAAAGGTAGTTTGAAGGACAAAGTCTCCAAACAAAAGCAAGGCCTGTCTGCGTGCGTAAAAATAGTTATAAAAATGAAAAATAATAGTTATCACGACTGTGATAGTTTTGATTGAGGTGATTACTGGTTGATACTGAACATAAAACATTGAAAATAACCGCATTAACTTGGTAGTCGATTAGCAACAAAGGGCGGGCAGACAGAAGACAAGAGAGTCGGTAGTTGCTTTTAGACTTAAGGTAGCAGTTAACCATTAAATTGTCATAAAATGTTTGAAAAATCAATTTTTATTTTTAATATTGAAAATGCTCTGTCATCTGTTCTAAACTGATTCTCAAATTTTCTCTCGAATATCTCCACGTTTTACCCCCGAAAGAAGCTTTGAAAATAGAGAGGTGTGATAAATTCTCCATAGCAACGCCTTAGCAACGAATGTTTGAAATTTTTACAGTTTGTCCTGTCCCCAAAATTTTTGGAAAATAACGCCCAAGAGATTCCCGAAAGACCCAATATGAGTCACAAGTGCAGCCTCTCAGTCATAAGATCCTCAAACAGAGGCTGTTGTGCTTTTCATGCGATCTTTCTCAATTCTGATAGCAAATTTGTCTTACGCTTGAGAAACAGTAACTGCCTCTTGATACAGTTGTAATGGGGAACAAAAAAGCTTACAGAAAATCAAGATCTAGGAAAAGAAAGTTCTGTCGAAACCAGCACAGCGCAATGCCTGAAGAAATTTCTGAATCGACTGGAGGGACAGAAGCAGAGACACCGTTGGCTAGGCCTAGGTGCAGACCGGAAGACGATGGTGTTGAAGAACGATCAACCTCAGCCAAGAAACTCAAGCTGTCTGACTTATTTGTCAAGTCATCTACCCCCACAAATCATGAGGTAGGGGATGGTTTTGTCATTGTAAGCATGGCATTCTTACGAGAGATTGTTTCTTTTGGTGTCTGCCCAAATTGCAAAGCCCCCTTAACAATCAAAAACTTGTTAGAGAGAAAGATGGGGTTTTCCTACCTCATGATATTGTCATGTCAGAAATGTGACTGGAAGGAAGAGAAAAGGACATCAGAAACCCTTGTCAATTCAACTCCAGGCCAAAGCTCATTTGAAATCAATCTGAGAATGATAATGGGCTTCAGGGAGTTTGGTCAGGGCCTGGCATCTATGTACACACTTTGCCGTGTTGTTAACATGCCTCCACCAATGTCAAAGCCAGCATATAATAAGGCTGTCAAACTACTACAACCATTTTACACTGAAGTAGCTGTTTCTAGCATGAAAAAGGCTGCTGAAGATACAAAATCTTTCCTCAATCAAAGCAATGAAGAGGGTCCAGTCAATTGTAGTGTTTCAATAGATGGAACTTGGCAGAGACGTGGACATGCATCTCTGAATGGTGTTGTAACAGCAATTGCTAAAGAATCTGGAAAATGTGTTGATTTTCAGGTTAAATCAAAGATTTGCAAAGCATGTGAGAAATGGAAGCAGCTTAAAGGAACAGAAAAGTATGATGCATGGAAAGCAGCCCATAAATGCCCGATAAATCACAAGGGGTCTTCTGGGGCAATGGAATCTGCTGGGGCTGTTGAGATATTCAGGAGATCAATTCCTTTTCTGAATCTTAGGTTTACTGGATATATTGGAGATGGAGACAGCAATTCTTATGCAAGTGTGGTTGCAGATGCCCCTTATGATAGTATTGATATAAGAAAACTGGAATGTGTTGGACATGTTCAAAAGCGAATGGGCACGCGCCTTAGAAATCTCCGAAAGTCTTTCTCAGGTCAGAAGTTATCAGATGGAAAAAGAATTGGTGGCAAAGGGAGACTAACTGATAAAGTCATTAACACAATACAGAATTATTATGGATTGGCAATTAGGCAAAATGTTGGCCAACTTTATGCAATGAAGAAAGCTGTTGGTGCTGTCTTGTACCATATTTCAGAGAATGAAAGTAATGAAGATCGTCATAAGTTTTGTCCTAGGTCTGCAGACAGCTGGTGTAAATTCCAGGCAGACAAAATAACTGAGAAAAACACATACAAAGAAAAGATATCCCTGCCAAAAGCAATAAAAGAAGTTGTAACACCAATCTTTAAAGACCTTAGTAGTAATAATTTATTGGAGAGATGCTTGCATGGACAAACGCAAAATTCAAATGAGTCATTGAATAAGCATATATGGCAGAGATGTTCAAAGACAATGTTTTCAGCAAGACACATTGTTGAGATAGCCACAGCATCTGCAGTTTTATATTACAATGATGGAAGCAGAGGTTTAAATCTTGTTCTTGCTAAGCTTGGGATTGCTGCTGGTACATTCACAAATCAAATGGCAATTGCTACTGATGCTGCTCGATTAAAGAATATGCAGAGAAAGTCTAAAAAAAATGTCAAAAAAAGAAGAAAGAAGTTGAGGGCCATTAGAAAGGGATTCCAGGACACTGATATGGAAAATGAAGGCAATGTTTATGACTCTGGTGCCCACTAGATTAGTAAAACCTCTGATTTAACTATGGTTTTATGTTTAAAGCGGATTTTCTCAAATTGTAAAAAACGCATCTTTTGGTAGCTTTTAACAAGGATTGCAACACAACCATTGTAGGTATATGCTTGTAATTTGGCATTCTTAAAGAGTAAGGCCTTATGAAGGGGCTGAACCACAAACATGTTGCCTATTTGTGCCTTTGCAGTCATGCAAAGAGTTTTAATGTTGCCCAAACTCTGTAAAATTAGTCGCATTTATAATTTTTCAATTTTTTCAACAAAACAATACATCTTGATAATGTTTTTTTGGTTCAGCCCCTGTAACATGTTATTATGCTCAAAACTGTAAAGTTTCATAGCTATGTAGGTTGTGGTTCCTTTTTTATCCTTGTTAGAAGAGTACCCATATTTTCCCCTAATCATGATCATTCAAGTGTAACTAATTAATTGTTTTGCATAATTTTTATGAAAAATCCCCTCTTGAGTAATTAACTTTCAATTTAGATCTAAATGAGATCATTAATCCTTGCAATAAAAATTTTTCACCTAATGGTTATCTGCTACCTTAACACCCAATGATGAAAAACTCTGAGTCTATTATTTTCAAAAATGGTGGTTTCGGTCGTGCGCCTTAGAGTGCTATTTTTGGACCTTTCTATGTAGAAGATAAAAAAATTTGGTGTGATTTGCAGGGGCGTCACTTGAGGGGGGTATGGGGGGGGTGATTCACCTTCCCCCAACCACGAAAGTAGGACCTTTTCGCAGGGCAAATGTTTTCTACCAGCGGATCTGTTTTGTTGCTTTCTTATGTAACTGTAACAAGAAAGTAGGTTATGCTTGTAATTTGTCTACTTCAGAAGTAAAAAGATACAGACTACCAGTGACAAGAAGTAGAAATTTCCAGCGTGATCTTGGGCTAAAATAAAATTTACCATTACACTCTTCTTTATAAGAGTCAGTAAATTGAAGTTCAGGCTGGTTGTTCTTAATTTTTTCGAAAATCTGAGGCTGAATTGTTCTTAATTTGTTCTTAAATCTATAGAGTATAAGCAGTGCGATTGCTAGCTTTTCGCTCTAGGGAGGTGTCCAGGCCTCATTTGCCAACAAAGTGGGTGAGAAAACCTTCATTTGCCGCCATCCTTAAATATTCACCGAAGAAGCATCTCAAGATGGCAAAAAACTCCTCATTTTTGAGATGAAACATTATCGAAAGTTACATTTTACAGTAGCAGGGACTCGAATAAAAGGGTTAAGTTTTCGATTATTCGTGCCCTTGGAATAGGATTAAGTATCGTTTGATTTCCATGGATTTGGCACCTCTTTTGGCGAAAAGACAATCATACATTCAACACTTATTTTTTGTGATAAAATTAAAAATACAGAAAAAAGTAGTTGGCCTTGAGGATATCGTCAATATGGGCATCTAATCTGCTCAAATTTTCAAAAAGGGCACCAAAAAAGCTGGGGGGGGGGAGCATGTTGTGCCCTAAATCGGTCACATTATCGATAATCGAGAGCAATGACCTAGTACAAGGGGCAGAAGTGGGAACAAAAACAAGAACAATTACATAAGAGCACAGAAGAAGAGCGTAGAAACTCTCGATCCAAGCACACAATTCAAGTGAATGAATGGGGACAACTGTAACGTGCCACAGAAACCGCAGCTCTTGACGCAAAGGTATCGAGTATTTATTTGAAAGAGGACCCTGGTTAAAAATGAGGACTGACACTGAGTGTTGGTGGACATGTCCAAACCTGCTTTCTATCCGCTTTGATAATGGCCCCAGTGGATTGAAGAGACTGGTGGGAAGCGGATTAGGTGAAACTCACCTAATAAATCGTGGAAATGAAAATTCTGATGCCTTGGTAATAATCCACAAAAACAAAGTAATCGGGCAATATTAAAATAAGCTCTCATAAAGGTACAAAGAAGCAAGCGACAATTGTGATCTGAACGTAAATAACATATAATTGAGAAATTGTTAATAAGGTAAACAGGGCTGGCGGCAAGTTGGAGAGCGCCGACTTTTGAGGGATAACTGTAGCTACGCAGTGTTTGCAATAGTGACAGTATTGCCCAGTATTGTATTTCTAATAAAATCTAGAAAGATAATTAAGAAAAAGTCCTGAAAATCCGAATAACACGCCCCGAGAATGCCTGCAAAGGCAAGTCAACTATGATCAATACAATACAATGGCCCCCAAAACGTTTTAGTCCCCCCCCCCAATCTGTGATATGTGTCGCGCTCTTTGGAACAGAGTGCCATGTATTCGTAACACCTTGTCCTTGAGTGCCTTAAAAACGTGTGGAATAAATAAAAATAATATATAGTTATCATGACTGTATGGTTACGATTCAGACGATCACTGATTGATACTGCAAGTAAAATTGGAGAGTAAAATCGGTTCTTAAGGAGTTGAACGAGAGAGAAAATGCAATGGAGATCAAGCCTTTCTTGGCTTACAACTCGATGTTGGTTGAAAAGCTGAAAATCATCACTAAAACATTAGAGAACTTGCAAATTATAATGGGAAAAATTGCTGTACAGTTTTTGTAGACACTTTCCATCAAATATATTTCTTTTGAACAGCCATTTTGAGACAATATTGAAAACTACAAAAATGTTTTCTTTTTTTAAATTTCCGTCCTTCGATTCCCTCCCCCGTCTTTCGATTCCCTCCCCCGTCTTAGCAGCATTGCCGTCAACTTTACGAGAGTGTTGAGCAGTTAGATAAGGGAATACCCCCTTTGACAGTTTGGAATCCCCCTGTAATACGGCCTTGAAAAAGTGGTGTTGCCCAATCTGACAGAGAGTTTAATGTCAAATTAACAGATAAAATCAACAAATAAATCCACCGTATGGCCCTTACAAAGAAACTTCGCTTTTGAAGAAAATTTCTATAAAGAGAATGATTTTCCATTGATAATTAATGCGAGTAGGACCAACATTTGACGAAAAGCCCATGAAATTTTGGCTTTAGAAGCCAAAAAGCTAACTAAATGAATTCTACATGAAGACAAGGTAAAATCACAAATATGAAAAAATGGAATTTAATGTAACGTTGATGTAGTGAAAAATAATGTCAAGTTACCGGCCATAAGGAGAAGTTTGTGCCTGGATCCAGTGGCAAAGGAAGGATAGAGGAAGAAGTGGGGGAGGGATTTTAACTGGTTGACAGCTAATGATAACAAGCAGATATACCAGCAATGCAAACGGAAAATAAAACAATTACGAATATAAAAGGTAATCATAACTGGCTAAATAAGGCCATACCTTTGCACCCTCCGTTAAAACAACGAAGACTTTCTTTTTGCACCTTCCTTTTGTTGGCATTTCTTCGAGTTTCAGTTTCAATAGCACCAAATGCAGTAATTTCAACACCTAAGCTCGCCTGCAGAACGGCATTCGAAGAACAGAAAGCGAGAACAAGGTGAAACAGAGGTTAGGTAACCTGACCTTCCATCGACATGACAAACAAAGATCAGAAAGATAAGGGGGTGACACAATACAGGTGACCTTTTTTAGCAATCAATGACGGAGCAGATGACAGCAATGCACTGACGAAAGCAATTGTTGATACAAATCTTGAGCAAACAGTTGGAGCTGCACTAAATAGAGGTTCGAGTTGGCAATTATAGGCATCTGAATCGAAAGTGCAAAAGTCAGATGGAGTAGGAATGACACATTGTATACCAAATTTAACTGAATTCAGTAAAAAGAATGTGAAGATTAAGGGCGGGCAAGCCGCCCAAAGAGAGAAGGGGGTTTGGGACAACGCTCTTGCTAGGAAACGCCTCTTTTGACCTAGGACACACTCTGTTAATTATTGCATGGTACAAACCCTTATAGATCGGTGTGATTTGCATATCGTCCAAAAACTACTTAAGATCTAATGTAACAAATGGCAATAGTATTTTGGCTTGGCTTGTTCTTTAATGAAACTCATGATGATAATTTCTACTTTAGAAGCAATCTTAAGTAGTGCGACACAGTGCCGTCGGAATGAAATTCATATTGGGGGTGGCTGCCTATTGTTTTCCTTCTCGTTCAGCACACTGTTATAAAGGAAACATACTACAGTCTGACAATTATTGGGGGGGCTCAAGGATAGGGCAGATCATTGAACGAGACATACAGTAGAAACCCGCATAAGAGTTAAAAATACCACTCCAAAAACCCTTTTTTCTTATATATTTATAGATATAAATAAGAACCTTTCCAAATTTCAGCTTCTTGGGAGTTCTTAATTATGGGGTCAAAAAGAATAAATTTCAGCCGCTAGGTTCTTATAAAACAGCATAGGGCTCAAATCTTGATTGGCTGAGAGCTTGCGCTAAATCACGTGACCTCTCTCGCCGCTGAGCCAATCACAGCCCCGGAAAGTGTAAACAAACTTAGGCCAAAGCCGAAAATTGGGCATTTTTACCACCGTCCATTAAAAAAATAACGTGTAAAATCTGCTACAATAAATTTCAATTTTTTTTAACTACATTCCTACACAGATAAATTTCCCACAAATCTACCGTGGAACATGACCTCGATTTTGCGTTGTTAAGAAAATACAGCGTTGTAAACCTAGCCATAGGATACCTTCACATCCAAGGGGTTTAAAATCAACACAATTTCAAGTCAATTATTGCTGTTACCCCATAAAACCAAAATTTTGCATATTTCAGTTGCTTTAAATCTGAATATCACATTAGACTCAGCTTAGTTTTAAAAAACTCTGACGAACAACGCATGCAGTCTTTACTAGAGCTTTGATCAACGCAAAAATGAGAGAATTTCCCTTTTCAAGACAAAAACTCTCAATAGCTTTCAACTGATCATGTAAAAATGCTCCACCTAGCCGGAGAAGCTTTTAAACTGATACATAATGACTTAATTTGCGACTGTACCATGTCCTGAGCATCTCTGCTGAAGCA